>CM051031.1:54291193-54313693 GCA_027627225.1 Congeria kusceri | reverse complement strand
TGTTAGTGCCCCCGCTAAGCTCCCGAGAATGGCCTCCTTCTACATAAAAACCATAACATCCAAAGGAGACCCATTACTCCACGTTAAAGATGCGCCACACATATGTCAGTGAATTGGCGGATCTTATGGCGGAGGTGATCAAGGATCGCCGACGTCCAACTGGGTGTCATGTCAAGCCCTAACTAATCAAAAAGGTGGAGGACAGGTTTAAGAAAACACCTGCCCCCCGTCCCAAAGTCACGGCCCCACCCCAAGACCATACAGAAAAAAGCCATTCGAAGGCAGCCACTCCTCCCGTGCCCCAGCCCGGGGGTACCTCTGGCGTCGGGGGAACCAGCGCAGCGTGCGGTCCCCGGCCACGGCTCTGTCGTCCATTGCACTCAACCGGCCGGCTAAAAACTGCCAGAAACTGCTAGAACCCCACGTTCCTCCCGTACCCCCCAAATCTCCTCCATTAAGCGCAGGTTATAAGCCCCGTCATGTATAGAGAACTGAACATCTTTTCTCACAACACAGGTGGCCTATCTCACAATTGAATAAAAAATCGTGTGTGCAAGCCAATCATTGATAACTTGTTGATGCTTCTTTTCCATGCACAAGGGGCAATAACTCTGCTGTTTCTGGCCCAAACATGCCCATATTCAACTACACCTGTAATCTCATGTCCGTAGACAAACTGTGCATTTTTGTATTTTTTTTGTCACAAACAAAGGTCTATAAATCCGGTGTTTCTGGCCCAATTTTGCTTATATTCGACTTCCGCTTTAGTTTTATGGTCCTAGACAAACTGTGCAAGATTGGTGAAGATTGGAGGAAATATGAAATCTCTATCCTGAATTATTTCCATTTTTGTTTATTTTTTTCACAAACAAAGGAATATAACTCCAGTGTGTCTGGTACGATCTCGCTTATATTCGACTTATGTCTCTATTCTGAATAATGTTCATTTTTGTATATTTATTCATAAACCAAGGGCAATAACTCCGGTGTTGGAAACACGATCTGTGCCATGTTTGGCGTCTGATGAGATCTGATGGTAATACACAAACTGTGAAAGTTTGGTTAAGAGTGGATGGAAAATAAAGTCTGTATGTTGGAAAAAGGCATTTTGCACTTTTTTTTCCATGAAAAAGGGGTGCCCAATAACTCTAGTGTTACTCGTGTGATCTGGCCCAACAATAATCCCGTCCGAGATTTTGTAATCATACACAAACTGTGCAAGTTTGGTTAAGATTGGATAGAAAGTGATGTCTCAGGCGTGAGAACGAAACAAACAGTTGACGGCACACGGACGACATACGACGGACGACGCAGGAGAGGTCCACTATACCAATAGCTCACCGAGCACAATAAATGGCTCGTTGTTTCGATATTCAAGATAAATGTGCCTATTTGTATTACTATTTATATTAAAGTGTTTAAACTCAGCAATATAAAAAGCTATATAAAGCTATCTAAAACCTAAATATTTCGTTCCTAACCCATAAAATCCTTCGAAGGTGTTACATTGCAACAAAAGGCCAACCAGCATCAGTGAAATAATAACTAACTGAATTGAAATCAAGAACCTTATGTTGAATTGATTTTTGTGAGAAGTAGTAAATTTCGACTGAAGGGTTAAATATAGACATGTTGATATACGAGAGAATTGCGAGTTTGACACAATATTTAAATACCGTATTTTTCTGGATATAAACGTTTTTTTCGGCGAAGCTCAATAATACAAATTATGAACTTTCTCAACATCCAATCAAATGTTGTGAAAATTTCCCGAATGAATAAATCCTAACAGTGCATCGGCAAGTTTAAAACAAATCCCCACCACGCCTGTAAAAAATGGAAACAAGAGGGCCACGATGGCCCAAAGCGCTAACCTGAGAACTGGTATAGATGAAGACCATACTGTTGCGACAGGTTTGAACATTAAGGTATCAGAACAATACACAGAGGGGGTAAGATCAATTTTAATTTAAAACATCGGTTCGTGCAATAGGCTAGCTAAAGTATGAGTTGGGTAGTGGATGTGCGTTTTTTTGCTAATGGTTCTCAAATCATTTTTCTCGATATTCTTACCTGACCCTTTTTCATTTAGTCATTGACAATTCTGGAAAATGCACAAACAGTAGATTTTGATGTCTTTTTCGCAAACACTTTTGGAGAACTAGCTGCAATGCGATAATTGTGCTATAAGGTTAAGTTTTGCTTTTTCTTTGATAATTTTCTTTCCAATGATGATAAATGATGTTAATGCAGGCTCTGAAGACAACAAAGTTGCATGTACAAATAACTGCATGCACGTCTTGCAACTGTTGGAAATCAAATATTATCAACGAATTTGTATGGTCATGCGCAAACTGTGTAAGTTTGGTCAACATTGAATCAAAAATCGTGTGTGCAATCCAATCATTGATAACTTGTTGCTGTTTTTTTCCAAACACAAGGGACAATAACTCTGGTGTTTCTGGCCCGATCATGCTTATATTCGACTTCACCTGTAGTCTTACGTTCATAGACGATTGGTGAAGATTGGATAAAAGTTGAAGTCTCTATCCTGAATAATGTCCATTTTTGCATATTTTTTTCCCAAAGGGCAATAACTCTGGTCTTTCTGGTCTAATCTTGCTTATATTCGACTTCACATATAATCTTATGGTCATAGACAAACTGTGCAAGATTGGTGAAGATTGGATGAAAAATGAAGTCTCTATCCTGTATAATGTCCATTTTTGCATATTCACAAACAAAGGGCAATAACTCTGTTGTTTCTGGTCCGATCTTGCTTATATTCGACTTCAACTGTAATCTCATGGTAATAGACAAACTGCGCAAGATTGGTGAAAATTGGATGAAAAATGTCTCTCTCTATCCTGAATAATGTCCATTTTTTTTATATGTTTTTAATAAACAAAGGGCAATAAATCTGGTGTTTGAAGCACGATCTGGCCGATTTTTAACGTCTGCTGAGATCTGATGGTCAACCACAAACTATGCAAGTTTGGTTAAGATTGGATGGAAAATAAAGTCTATACGTTGCAAAAGGGCACTTTTTTACTTTTTTGCATGAAAAAGGGGCAATAACTCTGGTGTTACTGGTCCGATTGGGCCCAATATCGAACTCGTCCAAGACTTTATGGTCATACACAAACTGTACAATTTTGGTTAAGGTTGAATAAAAAATGTAGCCTTTATTGCGATAACGGTCCAAATTGTTGACGACAACTTGACGACGGAAGGACGGACGCCGCCGGAGAGGTCCCCTATACCCATAGCTCACCGAGCACTTCGTGCTCAGGTGAGCTAAAATTGAGCCAATGTAGAAAAATCCAGACATACCTCTTTGTTTACGTTTTTGACTAATTTCCAGTTCTGAGCTCACTACTCAGAAGTTGCATTGGCTCAATTTTCATTTTCAATTTACATTCCAGTGTTTACAGGCCGTGTAATATGACTTTGGGAAAATCCCCCGTTAGTATCGCATGCTCGCTGACTAACCTGCGCCTATTAATAGTATACACGTCAGCAACACTGATTCGTTCTAACAAGCATCCTGAGAACGATAGACAATAAGATTAATAATGAATAGAGAATTACTTATATTTATAAACTTACCGTTCATGTTTATTTGAATAACAGATGGTAGATCTATTTATTAAGAATTATTTAGAATTGCATTTTCTCTTATCCTTTCCTGTAGAGGTTATTCAATGTATAAATAGATTTTTCATCTTCCTATAAATAGACACTGGTGGAAGCTTCGGGCATAATCTATTTAATTTCATTTTAATTTGGTATTTTTACATTAAGTGCGTTTTATGAATGCACTAAAACTATAATAGTTATACACAAAAACGCTCGAGACGTATTTTCTCAAAGGAATATAAATCATATTCGCCACTATTAAATATATCTTTACGTTTTTGTTATGACAAAATGAAGTCAGATCATCAAATTTAATTGCGATGAATGTTACCTGACGTGTGTTTTTATTTGGCACACATAGTATAAATGCTTAATCCATAATAACTGTGAAAAACGCTCTTATTCATTGTCGTCAGTTTTTCTTGGAAACAGCGTAACTAACTTTTTGTTACATTTTGATTTGCTTGACAAATACTGTGTACATTTTTGGATTTAAAAAAATTACGAATGAAAAATATGAGACGGTAAGATCAGTTATATGTACGGACATTACATAATTAAGATATCTTAAACATATGGACTTTTCATAGTTTCCCGGCGCCTTATGATGCTCTGCATCATGGTTATTTCTTGTAAAATACTGATATTTATACCAAATTCTCGTGTAGAGGCTATTTAATCTACATATATTTATTTTTTATAGACTACGAAAAAATGCACTGTATACAATTTAATCATAAAAAAAACGCTTCAAATATATTTATTTCGTTGTAATCGTTAAATGCTTAGTTTAACTTTGTATAGATAAACACACTGGCGTTGATGAGCAGATGAGTCTGGATTATTTGGGTTATTCATGTAGAACTGATTAAAACATGGGGCAGTTCATGAGTTCATTGCTTTGACATGAAATAATGATATTCTTTTTATTTATTTCAAATATAAAAACATTTCATACTACTTTTTAGGAGCCCGCCACATGAAAATATCAGTTCGCTATTCGATGATGAAAATTTACTTATTTATTTTATTTAATAATATCGAAAAATAATATAAAATGCGTGTAGAGTAACGATCTATGAAAAATTGAGACTGTTCGTTTATAAACCAAATCAACGTATGCATCACTTTCAAATATTCATGTTGGATATTCAATTTACATTCTTTAAAAACATTTACAAAATACGCCGAATATCTTTTTTAAAAGATATTTTTTGTTTCAACTATGAGAGCACAGGTAATTTTCAGTGATGACACGATTAAATTAATCCTCTGTGTATATCTACTAAATATTCAAGTATTACTAGCATTGTCTTGGGCACATTTATTGAAACACAGACATTTACATAAGGTATTTCATTTAGAATTACATGTTTGTACATTTATTTGTATATAAGACTTATATGCTAGAATGCCACTTGTATTATTAATAATATTTTTACATGCACTTTATTCATTTAATTACACTATAACATGCCTAGTTAGTGACTCGTAAGCCATGTACATGGCTAGGTAGGACACTATTTGCAATTATATGAATGTTTGTCTAAACATTATTATGATTCGCATTACCAATGATTGTTTGTATGTTCTATGTGTCACTTAAATAAAATATGGAACTACTACCAGTATGTTCTACTTTCGGTCACATTAGTGCTAAATATCTCTGTTGCTAATCGAAATATAAAGAACAGCTTAATGATCAGTAGAGACTTTCTTGTGTTCACTAATTTTGTTATGCACAATAAAAGCAAACAGGAAATATGTTCTTCTCAAATTCTGTACCATGACTAGTTGATAGAATCTCTTTGTAGCTGATGCCTGACAAGCCAACACACATAACAGGACAAAACGCTCATGAACGAAAATATAGTGTAATACAAGTATGTGCATTTTGATTTGCACGTTCAAGCAGTGTATAAACTATCAGTATTACCAATACAAAGTTGCGTGTAGGTTAACAATTGTAATTATAATTATCCAACAATAACAATGGTTCGTATTTATCATGACAATAATGTCAATGTGGAACGATGATGACCATCGCATTGAATGATTTCCAGACAGAGTCGATGTCAAACAATTACGGTTAGAGTCAACATGACATTGCCACTAAATTTTATAAAACTATTAGTGTGTTAACGTAAAACGACATCGCACCGATCGACATCTCCATTAAAATTTCTATTTTAAAAACAAGTCATCAATATGCACAAAGTAGTCGTTGAATGGGTTAACACTACGATCGTTTAGCAAATGAAATCTTTTATTAGACAAACAAGATTTGCCAATTTTTGCGACAGTCTATAAATACATGTCTATATGTACATTGTATATTGAAACACATTTCACAGCAAATGTATGATAAAACCAGAATTGTGTGAAAATTATCGTCCAACCATGTCTAAACAATAAAAAACGTTAGGTCAACTGTATACCAATTAAAACTTTAATGACAGTGATAATTTACGAGTATCTTTATACAAAGCATCTTTCTATATGTTAAAATAATGTATTTTTGTTTCCAATTGTAGAGTAACAAAAAGCCAACATATCAGAACAAAATCATGTTACTGCTTCAAACGTTATCACATCAGTAACATCATGTTTTTCGCATTAAAACATGTTTTACTAAGCCATCGACCCAATGCAAATTTCCCAATCCTGTCCTATGTCATCCACTTATTGTAAATAACTTCCCCAATATTATTTCTTCTCTTGTCTTGCATTGTCTATTTAGGGCACGAATACTACGGCAGAGCATACTATATCAGGCCGTACATATTTCAGTGTTTACACTCTCATTCATTTCATGAACATCAGCCACCTCAGCGCCACCGGACCACCTCAGCACCACCGGACCACCTCATTTTAAGAAATTCCCAGAAAACTAACCAAAATTACAAATTAAATTACAAACATGTAATGCGTATGTGAAGGCATTTATATTTGTGATCATCGTAGCTCGTCACACACTTCATAATGGGTTGTATTAAGAACTCAGACGGGTAAACATGTCAGTTCATAGTGTACATAGACATATTCTTTCAATCACTTCAACTTATAAAAATCCTACAGCCTTTATTTTTGTACATTATGGAACGAAACTACGAACGAGGCTTTCTTTTATCATTCCTACTGGTAATGACATTGGAAGATTTCTTAAAAAGCACCTTTATCATAAGAAAATAGTACACAATTGGAAAGTCATATCATATTTTTACACCACCGGACCTACTCGGAAGTCACCACCGGACATTTCTTAACACCTCGAAATGAGGTGGTCCGGTGAGTCTCCTAACCGTGTACAGGCGGGTTAAGAGTTCTTGGTAATTGAGCATAATTTAAAAGTAAACTCTAAAGTCTCTAACAACCTCCACAATGTTTCGAAAATTCGTCATCGACCGTAACAAATTACTTTATTATTTCTTTAACACACTAAGCAGGCAATATTAGGTACTGCTTTCAATAATTAGCTTAAGTACGCTTTCTATTTAAATCATTTACACAGCGAAAGGCAACTTTAAATTCGCACAGTGCAAGGCAACTTTAAAATCAGCTGTGGCAACGAGACAGCTTAGAGAATACAAACGAGTGATGCAAAAAACAAGTGTTTCAATTTATATAAGTACAGAGCGTGCGAGGACTTCATGATTTAAAATGCAAACGCAATTAGAGAAACTTGTCCACGGGACGCTTTGTTGCTGACCTGTTGTAGCATGTTTTCAGAAGTGTTTACATTGATATCAGATTATCTGCCAATTATGAGGAATTAAAACAACAACCTCCTTGGCGGAGGTGAAAATAATAAACATGGAGGTCTTGATGCAATAAAATTGCTACTTACCTACCTCGCAACAATTGACGAATTATGATAAGTACGGTATCCGTAAGTCCGTATATCCCGAATTGTCATTTACCACACTTCCGCCAGGTTTTAATTGGGCCTGAACTAAAGCAATGATACCACTGGATATTTTAATTAATCGAGTGCATATTTAATACTTTATTATGTCCACTTTAGCTGATAATTGAAATAAAATCTACACACACAGTAGTAACAATCATTACATCAATGAAACATGTTTGCATGCTTATTCAACTATTTGCTGTGCGTAAAATCCGTTCAAGCCGTCACCCAATTTACATCCGCGATATATAAATACATGAATTCATTGTTATACACATACTGGTTAATAAAACCACTATTGTAAATACACATGTAGCTGGATGATTTACTCAAGTGTATATATTGCTGTGTGTACATTTGTTTTATGAAACACACAATACAAATGACAACTGTTGACTGATACTTGATACGCTAATAAACAGCTGAATAAGCTAATAAACTGTTGCGTGCTTTATAACAAATAAGTGAATATACCTTTTACCACTATTTCCCTGAACAAGACCTGTAGGTGACAATACCGTGCGAACTCATAGCGTCTTTATCTCTTCCCATGTTGGTTCCAAATGAAATTAGGTATTTACTCATGTCAAGATAAAACAAGCAATAATTTACTTCAGATGTAATAAACGAGCTTGATATTTACACCAAAGGACATTATCTCTACTTTCTTGCGGATGTTAAATAGTTAACACATTTGAGTTGGGATTTTAATACTGGAGGGAGAGTGTAAAGTCAAAAAGTCATTTCGAATTGTCCTTAGTTAGGGTTAATATGCGTTATAATTACGCCTGCATGGTCATTTGGAGTCTGTCTTTAAAATAAATGGAATATAAACACGTCCATATGTTTATTTAATTAACGTACATGGTTTACTACTACTACTACTATACTACTACTACTACTACTACTACTACTACTACTGCTACTACTACTACTACTACTACTACTACTCTACTTCTACTACAACTACAACAACAACTACTACTACTACTACTACTACTACTACTACTACTACTACTACTACTACTACTACTACTACTACTACTACCACTAATACTACTACTACAACAACTAACTACTACTACTTATCGTCGAATAGGAGCGATTAACAAATCCTGAGACGGGGTCAATATCTAACAATTGTTGGTGAACTCCAACTGACATAGTAACGAAATTATATTACAGTTGTATTGTTCTGGCGGAAAGCAGTAACCCAGTATGAACGGCATCCAGATAGACTGATTACAAAATCCATGAGCTTCCTCAAGGTCAACTCACACACCAATCGGAAAATGAGTTGTGAACCAGAGTTAAGATCCCGTTTTAAATGAAGACTAGTTAAACGGTTGATAAGAACTTTACTTAATACGTTTAATAAACTAGCAACTGTTTTGCTTACAATACATGACTGCATTTAATCGGTAGAGGTAGAACTATAGGTAAAGTTATAGGTGATTTGCAATGATAACTTCAGTCAACGTCTGCATCATAAGACAGGGCCCGTATTCACAAAGCTCCTAATGGAAACCTTAGGTTGTTTTTTTTAATTCAGAAAATTCCTAAAGTCTCTAGCTTTTTCATATATACCTCTTTTACCATTGCGTGTTTCAAACTAATAAATATTGCTCATATGTTTAATATTTTACCCTTTTGCAAACAGAACTCATTAAATTTCAAATACAAAATTTGATCTGAAATTTTCCCTTAAGAACAACTGAAGTTAAGATTTCCCTTAGGAGCTGTGTGAATACCAGCCCAGGTCGTTAATAAAATTGAATTGAACATATTCACAACGCTACTCCGTTCTATACATGTATTATTCTCCAACAGAAATCATCAACAAGAAAACACAAAACACCAAAGACCACACACAAACAGGTGTGTCTCGGAATCATTTGTTCAATGATCAATGATGTTAACTTCGTGTGGAATTGCCTAAACTATCTTCATCAAACACTTTTGATCCGGGTGGTATGACATATAAATTCCTCGTTATCTCGCTCTAACAAAAAGAGAATGGCAAAGTGATTTATATTCTATAACTTACTACAACATTTTTAATTTAAATTTCAAAGTAAACTCAACATAATCCCCAAATAGTTCTGTTTAAATTGAAAGGTACTGACGTTGGATAAAAACATGTGTTACATTAAAATATGACAACAATTGATCATAATATTAAATAAAGTTAATACCCTGATGGCAGTAATAAATGAACAATCTACATTTTGACAGAATTTACTATTCTGGAATAGTAAGATGTCCGTTTTAATTATGCTTATTAACGGATTCTGTTTCAATGGTTAAATACATTTTTTTTATGTCCAATTAAACAAAATTCTTGGTTTCTTCAAACACATACAAAAAATGCCAGTAAGCTTTTTATAACGAAATGGTCAGTCTGCTTTAAGGTTTTAAAAGGCCTTTAAGTTACGTGCGGTTACATGTCATACTATGAGAATGTGTAAAAATATGTGTAGATTACATACTGTTTATGTTAATAGTAAGTAGCAAAATAATGATACAAATGACAATTAATTCTAATATAAATTGAAATTATTGTACAGTTAACATATGTTTTATAATTACACATGGCGCACTCTATATAAAGGTATTATAAAATGCATATAACAACTTGGTATATATTATACTATTGGTTTAATGTATCATATTATCTTGCAATTCTTTCTTGAGAGCCATTCACCCGAACAAAAAGGACACAGTTTTGGTCATAGTACACTAATAATCTCTTTCCCGATTTGTTGGTCCATGTCCTAAAGTGGTGAAGGCACTGAAGAACCGAAATCCTGGGCAGCGATTGACGAAACAAAGCATTCCGATTCTACATACTATGTAATGTAAATTCTTTGCATATTAATTAGAGAACTTTCTATGCGAATGTCTGGCTATGGTGGGGTCTGCAAACTGTCAGATCACACCTTGACAACGTATGTTCAGACAGAATTCACAAATAGTGATACCAGTCCGTAATGAAAATAATCTTCTAGTACCACGAATTGTGCGATAAATCTTCGCTGTTCTGAACAGACAACGCAGAAAATTAAATGAAAACAACGGTGTTCCGTTAGGGCCACTCGTTGTTTCGCATTCTCGACCTTTGGATTACAAGCGCGAGAACGCGAGAACACGAGAACACGATACGAAGTAGCGAGATGACATCGTAATCTCGCGCTCTCGCATCGTGTTTTCGCGTTCTCGCCCTTGTATATCCAAAGGTCGAGAATGTGAAAACACGATGCGAGGGCGCGAGATTACGATGCGGGATCGCGATATTAATTTTACAGTTGCCTTAACAGCGTAAACACATTTTGATAATCTATTGTTATGTCTTATTGAACGTTTAATGTTTATCGCAAGGCATGTTGCTTTTTAAATATATACAATTTAACTATTGTTGAGTATGATACTTATTTAATTTATGTCATATTTTTGCGATAAATCGCTTATATTGCTAATAATAAAATCACTAAAGAACGGTAGGACTACATTTTTTATCGCAATACATGACATAAAACAGCAAATATATTTGTTTCCTGTTAAAAATCACACAGTACTTATCAATCTAGACGACGTCATTCAAAGCCGTTCATTCATTCAATGTGCAAATATTTCATCAAAATATGCATTGACAATTTGTTTTCGACTGTTTTGCAAAAACTACAGGAACGTGTTCATTAGCCAAGATTCCTTGTGAAAGAGCCTGTACATGGTGCATTCAAGCGCTGCAAGCGGTGCGCTTTTAAGTTAGGGATAACAAATCTCGTTGTTCCCAATGCTTGACACGATTTCTAACAAGATGTAATGTATGAAACGAACATGTATTGCCGTTGAAGAATGGTCAAGAATTGCAAACCAGTTGTTAATATAATTAATAAAAATCTTGCATAAAATGTATGTAAGGCGAGATATGCTTTTGTAAGGGCCACATATCGGTATAGTGTTAAAATCAGATGTTAAAATTGCTTACAGTACTACGAATTACAAAATTAACACGAAGATGCTTTTTTTCTCCATTTCGCATTCAAAGTTTTGACAGAATATGAATTTCTACTAATTGTTAGCTTTTGCTCTCGTTTAATGTCTGTTAATTCCAGACAACTTCCCTTTTTGTGATGTGAATGTATTATCAACTAATAATCTACATACAAGCGATTATGTTCTTGTTTACTCAGAATAGCTTGTTTTATGTCATTTTACCTAATGGAAGTCCATAGTGTAATCGATTGAATGTTCTTCTATTCATAGTCCTCATGAAATAAGTAGATTTCAGTGGTTATTAAACGAGGAGAGTGATGATAATCTCTGTGAATGGTTCCAACTGAATCAAGAGCAGTAACAAATCAAATTATCAACTTGCCGCGTGCCGCTCGTTGTTAACTCGCACTGAATACAGCAGGTCGAATTAATTTCTCTAAGAAAAAGAAGGGTTGAGAAATCGCATGAAAAAAAAACACTTCGATTTTGGTTGCTCTGTATTGTACGCTTCATTCATCTGGGTTTTCTCATTTGTGAAATCAATTTCGAGAGCGAGTTATTATTGTTATCGATGTGTACATGTGAAATTCTATTTAGCCAAGCGACTGTCTTTCAATTTATCATAGCATTTGCATATGTGCCAAAGTGTTCTGTAACGCAGACAGTTATGGTTTGACCGTATTAATTGATCAAAATTAAACTTTTCCACGTTGCTTCAAAACATAAATTAATGTGGTAAGTACAATATAAACCATAACGCATTGTTGTTATTTCTGATTTCAAATTTAACATTTTCAAATTTCAAAAACCTATTAAACAGAAATGTCAGTAGAAATGTCTAAAATGTTTCAACATTGAAACCCACTGTTGACAACAACTATCCGACAACACAATATCATTTACTAATTACAGTACTCGTAAATTTAATATTCCACTAAAACAAAACAAAAACAAGAACGAAATACTAATGATAATGTTAATTTATTTATGATTAATATGTACACGAAATATATTCCCATTTTAGTTTACTCTAATACAGATATTCTGAATACCATAAGCAATCATAAGATATTATAACGTAATGCTACTTACCATCTTTGCAAAAATAAATAATGAAAATTGCCTTGAATCTATTTTTTCTGCCATTTGCTAATCCATGTATACTAATTATCCATTAACAGAACATTTAAAATCCATGACATTATCCACACACACACACACACACAAATACAGAAAGACACATGTGAACAAGGTCTTAAACTGACAATGAAATGTAACGCTGCTTCTGTCAAGAAATACACAGAACTGCTGCTCACTGTGTGTCTAGCGACGGAAGGTTATGTGACGCAGAGGATCGGACGAAAACCCTTTACATATCTAACGTTCAGGATTAAAGGGACTTGTTCACAGTTTGGCAAAATGACAATTTTCACAAAAATTGTCATAGATTCAAAAAAGAATGTATGCATTATATTCACACAAGCAAAATAACACTCCTGACTAAGAAAAATGTTAAAAAGATATGTTCGTTTATTTATAATCATCAATCGAAATTGGAAAAATAATAAAGCGTTTGTAACGCTTTTCATAGATAATTTAGCAAAAACGTGTATTACCGACATAGCGTTTAAACTGCCATCCAAAACCAAAAGCCTGCGTGGTGTAGTGGTAGCGCGTTAGATTTTGCTTCTAGGGGTCCCGGGTTCGAACCCCAGGGCAGGCACATTTATTATTTTTATCTTTTTCCTTGTTATTATAATTATTTAAAACTATTCCAGATATGACAGTTTTGTAAGTAAATTCATTTAATGACATTTTTCAAAAATACGAAAATCTGTGAACAAGTCCCTTTAACAACACTTGATTTCAGTTTCGACGCCGTCGATGGCCGTTATGTATCGCCATTTAAATGCTCATTTGGGATATCTGATGATATACTTCATTTTGTATCATATATGATCGGATGGCTTGTTAAGTCTCAAGCAAACATTCAGTATATAGATGTACAATATCTGTACTCGTGGGAGGCCATAGCTTCCAAATCCGTTGGTGTAACAATTTTAAAGCTTGATGAAACACATATGCACAATTTATGCTGATAACTTAAGCACCTACTAAAAATGTGTGTACTATTTATACAATTAATTTAATTATCCACATGCATCTAGGATTCACACACAAATAATCTTTGTAAAATTTATCATGTATCGAATTTTATGTCATACATTATGATTTTCATTTTGAGTTTTGGCGGCCTTTCTTAATGTTATAATTTAAGATCAACTGACAATGTAAAATAGTTATGCACAAAATAACTTAGGTAATGTTCAACTTACTCATGTTTGGCAAACATTTAAGAAATTAAATTCGGCAACAAAAAACGGTGGTCGTGGTTGGAAGACATATCGACATTTGTTTCCATAAGTCTGTTATATAAAAATATGTTTTAGAATGGCCCCATGTATTAAGCCAAATTCAAGTAACAGTGTTGGTAGATTTATCTCACGATCACTTTCTCTAGACTAGATATATATGGGGTTAAAAAAGTTTGCATTTATTTGAAATATGCCGACCGGTTTCGCGTAGCTCATCAGGACATATCACACATAAATAATAACGTCAAAGGGTTAGGGTTACATTATAGTAAAGTAAAGTGTTTGTTTATTATAGTGTCACCCCTCGCGATTAAAGGCCAGCCAGTTTTGACTTATGAGACACCTTGACTGATGAACATCTTTACTCCCGATTTCTATCCTACATGCCGGGCGCTTGGCAGGAAGGCAATCGGTACCCCTTGATTTAACTAGCTGCTGGGTAGGCAACCGGCCATATCAGAACTCGCCTTGTGTAGGACTCGAACCTACGACCTCCCGCTCTGTAGGCGAACGCCCTAAACACTAGGCCACGGAGACGGCATCATATATATATATATATTCGTATGCTAGTATACGAATACATATGTATAGACCTCAGTATACCATACAATAGGTCAGCCAAATCCAATGAAATCTGCTCTATGCCTTAAAATTAAATATAAAGACTACGACCTTCAATCTACTGATCTATGCAACAGCGATACAATGAGTAACTATGGTTTATTCAAGTGCTTACTTTCTACAAAGGAAATATTTTAGGGCCAATGCGGATTTTAAAGCTTTAATAAATTATCATTAAGGATTTTCTATTAATTTTTGTCGATATATTTTTAAACAACTAATACCAAAGTAGATCTACATTCATATGGGAAACAATTACATTTAGACTGTACAATTTAATGCGTTATTAAATACTGTACTAAGTTCTCAACACATGATGCATCACACATTTTTTCCACACATTATGTATTGAATAAAATGGTAAAAATCATATTACCAGATGTACTGTAAGTACTAACCAAAATTTAAGTGGCTCATTGATATTTTTATTTATGCACATGTAAATAGGTGAACTTTGATACATCAGCATTTAATATTTGTAATATACTCCAAATATCGTGACAAATGACAAAACAAGAAAAACCTTCAAATAAGCAACAAAATATCAGTAAAATTAAAATCAGCCACAACAACACAATTAGCAAACCCACTCTGTTTGAATGATGTGACTTGTTGTATACGTGATTTAAGTACAAACGACATCGCTTCTAATTCACCTAACCGAGTTGCAAAATCTCCAGGGTTTCGGTGGGTACAAACAAGTTTTGTTTAATTTAAAACAACTTCGGTTGTACAGCCACGAGAAAAGTACATTATTTGCTGATAAGACAAGTTAACACCAGAATGCAATTTGAGACAACGAAACACATGATGCATGAGAAAACATGTATGTTTGACAAAATATAACCAACAATTAAGTAACTGAAATAGACAGGATTGGACAGGATCGCGACCAAGGTGTCATAATTGATTACCATAGCAACGCGATGGTGAGGGTGGTGGTAGAATACAGATACGTGTTCTCTTTGTGCCTTGGCTCAAATGAAACTTGCCCTTTCCTTACACTTAAGACGTTCATAATAAATGTAAAAAAACAACAACATAGGTCACAAGCACATCTGGTTATTCATTATGACGGTTATAAACGTGCCGATGGGATTTGATTGGCAATGCATTTAATCATACAGAAAGCTAAGAATTAATTGTTTGACGGACATGTCTTGTTAAAACAATTGTATACTGTAAACGTTGGTCGAAAATTGATCTGATAATACGTGGTTATAAATCCATCAGAGATCGGCCAATTACACGAAAAAACATATATTGAAATATATCCATGTATCCATTTATAAGCATGCTTTGACTTTATTTCAAGTACAAACCGACATTCATATCATTCAGAGATTTATTATATAACATATGATGTATATGATAAGTATGTCTCTGTATTATTATATTTTGTTCACCATCTAAATTTACATTGATTGTATTGCAATTATAAGCATGTATTTACTGCATTATTCTTAACATCCCTTGCTATTATTCCACTTTTAAACTTACTTTGCCACTCATTAACTTACCTTGACTTTATTCCATTTGCAAACATACTTAAAATTTATTCCAATATTAACTTAACGTCCTATTTCACGCTTTTGGCGTAATACTTAGTCAGTAACAAACGCAGTAATTGGAATCATGTCGAAATGAAAGTGCATTATATAAAAGTACACGTTTTAAAGAGTATAAAATACTCTAATTCTATAGTTAACAGACAAGAACAAATCAAGACAATGGAACATCATAGGACTTATGGTTCTTTCTCACAATAATAATATTCAGTAACTGAGATTACATTTATAACACAATATCAAGAATAACCATCTTGTTTTGAATTCTGATTCGACCACTCAACACCGCTATAAAATGTACTATATTACTGTCTTTTCCAACATCATTTTTCATAATACGAATAAAAGATATTTTTATGGTAACAAATACAGTCTCATAAAATTCCATATTTGCTAGTGTTTGACATATTAATAAACATTATTCTTGTCATGACAATAAAATACGACCGGAATATACTCGTATGAGTATAGCGTCGTTTTATGAGCACAGAGTTTAAGAGCTTTTTTGTATCGCAAAATGATCTGGCTTGATGCTATACAATGAAAATTGATCTTGAATCTAGCTTGACACCAGCTGTATTATGGCGAATTACTTTCAATTACGACGGCCTTTTCAAAACTTATTGAGCTTCATCTAGAAAACATTGCCTAGCTAGGTAATGAATTTTACGTCATCTTCTAATGCTTTATGTGGTGTATGGTTAATATGACGTCTTCTTGTTTCTACATGTTCGATATGCACACCAAACGTAATACAACAAATAAAATAATGAAATAATAATGAAAATAATATGTCCAAAATTATCAGAAGTACTCTGATTATAAGTTTCTTTTCCAACAATAAGGAGCGAAACCTTGATACGTATATATCCATGAAACGTGGAACAGGTTTTACAGACTTTCTTATTCAGAAATTACATATCTATATTGTTGGCTTCACAATGAGACAATTCACCATGTCTCCAATTGGAACCAACTGGTTCGCTCCATGATCGCACCATGTTTCTAATTAAAACCAACTGGTTCGTTGCCTGATCGCACCATAACTGCTGCTTGACATGCCACAGCATAATGGAAGTCTGTAAATGAAGCTGTGCCCATCAATGATTGGCGTCGGTTTAAGTCTTCTAAACGGTTGCGTTGTCATAGGTCACACTGAATTATCCACGGAAATAAATCCCTTAAAAGATATGGTCGAAACATTCGGGCAGCTTCTCTAAAATCTTACACAGTGCAATATTTTTCGTGAACACACAAACACATTTGAAACATTATACATTTCAAATACTTAATGCTTAATTAGGAAATATTTTTGATTTAGAATCGTTTATCGGCTAATACCACCGATTTGGAGTTATGATGCGTACGAATTAAACCGCGAGGGCCCGATTGGTTTAACATAAAGCATCAGACCGACAAATCGGTGTTTATTAGCCGATAAAAAACGATAATGCGAAAATTATTTTGATTCTAACATGACCTGACACCATTTTCTGATATTACAATGCGACCTATATTTTACAGTTTTTGACTTATATTTTTCAGGTTGTTTATTTGTAGTTTAACAACGGTGAATTTTGTTCTTTGTCTATGCAAAACTCTTGTGTCATTTCAAAATTTAGGGAAAGAGAATTGCAACAGCTTAATGTAAATTGTCAATATGTTTTAAGATGTACATTACATTGTACAAAATGGGCTCGAGGAAAAGTAATAATGCAGCGTTCATATGGTAAACATTGAATCTCAAAATTAATCCATCAACAAATATGACATTCATCAAAGTTACATAGTTTGCATAGGCCATCCTGTTTCGGCATAAAGGTCCTTTTCACAAGATATATGTCCACAGTTTTCGTTGATTAACAAAAAAAAAATAGATCGATACAAAAATCATAAAACTAGTTGATAAAAGGTGAATAATTTAGTGAACGTTTGAACACTGTCATTCGAGAAATCTCGCGACACGATTCCGTTTTACAAAATGATGGGGAATTTTTCGTACTAATGTGCATTTGAATGAGGTGATCTCAATGGGTCCTCTCCGCATAGAAACAGAAAAAAAGTAACCTTTTTGCACATGTCCACTATGTTTTTCACATTTGTTTCTAAATAATTGAATTTCATTTCGAATTATGTATTTAAAAAAAACATATTGATAATATGGTATTTCTATCACTGATGCTAGCAATATAGTACTTACTTAACCATCTACAGATAGTAGAAACATAGTTCACAATAGTCCATTTACAACAACGCAAAGAAAACTGTTGTAACTTATTAATTAATAGAGCTACGGTACTTTGGATATTTGGTACGATTTACAAATAATTCATATCACAAATGTCGGACCTTACCTTTCACATAATATATACACTTTACTACGTTTTATTTATAAACACGTATACATGAATAATCCGATTTAAAAGACTCATCAGATATTATCTACATTGACTGAATGTAAGAAGAATAAAACTCCAGAGACATCATCAGGAGAGAAACCCTTATACCATCCGCTGGTCCTTTATTTGAGGCAAGTGACCAATATACCGATCCGGGTTTTGCCACGAATAGTTGAAGCTCCTCCCCAGCTATTTTTCAAGGATAAATTTCCATTCATTGAAAATCACAAACATTACCACGTGCTCATTTGAATATCACTAACATTATGCATGTGCTCTATTGTATGACACGTGATATTCAAGTACGATGATTGGATAATATTGCAGATTAATTTGAATATGATTGACATTTGTGGAAGCGTCTATTGGTTATACAATGCAGGGCAATGCATAAAACACAACACAAAAAATAAATGCCCATTTCCGCAGAAATAATGTTTAAGAAACATTTAATTGCAAACGCTTACTAAAATAGCAAACATTAACTTGTATAGGGAATTAAGAGATGTGCAATCATACCATTTGTTGTGATTTGTTGTGATAAAATAAAGCAATATGTGTAAATTCTTTAGTATCATGACAGATAAAACACTCAGTTGTTAACAGCCCACATCATTTATTATCTTTCATACCAGGATTAAATTTGAATGATGTATTTACACGTGTCAAAATAAAACTGTCAATAATTTACTTCAGTTTTAATAAAATAGTTTCACATCAAGACTGTATCTCTTCACTGCGTGAGGGGGTAATTCAAAGCTAGCAACCAAGAGCAGAAACTGTCATATATGTTTATATACACACAGAGTAGAAAGTAAGGAATCTAACAATAACAGTTAAATGAAAACATGTCTCACATATATATTCAGAACTAAGATAAACCGACTTATTTTGTTCTATTAGATGCAATAAAGGCCATTGCAGGTAATAAAAAACATAACCCAAATGACCCCTTTAATTTTGACGAGTATATGAGTATAGAAATAATGAAACTCAAAAGACATCATCAATAGAGAAACCATTATTACCATCCGCTGGTCTTTTATTTGAGGCAAGTGACAAATTGCTTATACAATACAGGACAATACATACAAAACAACACAAAACATCAAAATGATTAAAACTGGGGTCACCGTCTTGGAACGGTCAATGCACAGTATTGGGGGTTTAAACCGGTTTAAAGAAATGCCGAACCTCACACATAGCCCAGAATTAATCACAAAACACGCACTTGTTAATAAACTGTAACATCATAGCAGTGCAATTCAAATTAAATAGTAATAAAAGGGAATATTAATTCAATTGAATTATAATTTAATTACACAATGGTTAAATGTTCACCAGAGCAATAGAATTGCAACTTTCTGAGGCACGATGAAATGAAGTAAATACAATTATCAGCTAAATCCCTTCTCGTTGACAATATTTCAAGACCTAGCATCATATAGTACAAATCACAGACCATCGTTGTGCATCTCAGGAAGAAGCCGTAATACGTGATGTAAACGGCTAGATTACATAACTTGGTTGTATATGTTTAATATTTGTAATTAATATAATTGAAACAGTAGTTTAATAATAAACTAAAAACGATCATTACTGCATGTACTTATGCAAACAGAAAATGAAAATTGTTTATTCTACAAAACGTGAATTAAATACTAAATTTAATATTTTGGTGTCCATGTACCGTAGACAACTTACTTGTTAATCTGTTTTAACGCGTTGGGGAAAGGTTTTTAAGCTGTTACTGTTCCAATTAAATCGATATATTTAAAGATGTTTACCCAGCCAGAATAGATAATTATTTACAGTCATGAGGTCATGAAAATAGTTTCATTAAATTTTAAGTACTGTTCCTATTGTTTTTCCTCAGTTAACAATGCGCAAAACAATTGATTGCAAAAAATCATTCAGCTTGTAAAAAAATATGACCAACGCATATTCGAACGCATTTATAACCGTATTTAACATATAGTTTAGACACGATACAGCCATTTAGTCGCATCAGACGTGCGTTGAACAGCTACATCGACGAATAACATAAAGGCATACAGGCATTACGACATCCCATACCTAAAAATACAAATATATATGTATGACCTTACCAGCAGTCAAATGCGTCAAGGGCAAACATATTCTGAGAAGAACATCCAAAGTTGCAACTGCAAGCTAATGCGAAGTTTTATGTCATTTGTCCAAAGCACTGCAACCAATGTTCAACAACTCTTGGTCACTGTCGCTTTAATATTAAACTTATTTATTGCTAACAAATATATAATGTCCGCCTTTTCAATGACTGAATGATATTTTATTTCTAATAATCTCAAACACAAAGAATAAACGGCACGTTTTTTTAAAGAAATATTCAACACTTCTTGTATTGAACGGATTGGATTCTTTTGTTACACGAAAATAAATAAATAAATAAATAAATACGTTGTTAATATAGACTCCAGAATAACGTGTCGACTTGTATTCCTATTCAAATTCAAGCGTTTATACGAAGCAATATAAAAATATATACACAATTCCAATATTTCGTTCGCAACCCATAAAATCGTTCAAAGACCAACCAGCATCAATGAAAAACTGCGGGCTAACTGAACTGACATCAAGAACATTATGTTTAATTGATTTTGGGAGAAATACAAATGGAGTAAATTTCTTAACTTTAGGGTTCACTAGTAAAAAGTTGAAAACAGAAGATTGTGAGATGAACGCAAATATTGTATGCGCAAATACAGAGGTTTGTTTCGTGAAATAATTAGCTAGGTATTTATCACAATATATAGCAACACAAAGCAGTATTAGGAATACGGCGTATACGACTGGAAATCCCTACACTCACGGCTCTTTTATAGGGATGCTTGGCAATTAATCAAGGAGCTTAAGTGAGAAAAGCCCTGCTTATATGTAAACACTTTAAATTGTCATCACAGAATTATGGACTTTATTCCTTGAAATATAATTGCTTACAAATTTTAGTTACATGATCCTTATATTACACTAAAATAGTTACATCGTTTTTAATAAAAAGCAATGATGTAAATAAATTAAGCAATCTGGTCGACGATAATTGCCATCTTTGTTTTTTTAAGTAATGGTCTATTTCATTTGTGATATTATGAATAAAAATTATTCATACATTAAATACCAAAATGATTCCCTTGCTACAATGTCATTTGTATTATCAATAATATTTTTATATGTACTTGTACTTTAATGACTTAATTGAATGATTACACTATAGCATCTTCATTTAGTGACTCGTAAGCCATATACATGGCTAGGTAGGACACTATTTGCAATTATATGAATGTTTGTATACATATTATTATGATTCGCATTACCAATGATTGTTTGTATGTTCTATGTGTCACTTTAATACAATATGGAACTACTACCGGTATGTTCTACTTTCGGTCACATTAGTGCTAAATATCTATTTTGCTAATCGAAATATAAAGAACAGCTTAATAATCAGTAGAGACTTTCTTGTGTTCATTAATTATGTTATGTACAATAATAGCAAACAGGAAATATGTTCTTCTCAAATTCTGTACCATGATTAGTTGATACAATCTCATTGTACCTGATGCCTGACAAGCAAAACACAAAATATCATGATAAAATGATCATGGACGTAAATATAGTGTAATACAAGTATGTACATTTTGATTTGCACGTTCAAGCAGTGTATAAACTATAATTATTACAAATACAAAGTTGCGTGTAGGTTAACAATGGTAATTATAATAATCCAACATCAACAGTGGTTCGTATTTATCAAGACAATGTGGTCAATGTGGAACGATGATGACCATCGCATTGAATGAATTGCCAGATTCGATTTCAAACAATTGCGGTTAGAGTCAACATGACATCGCCACTAAATTTTATAAAATTATTTGTGTGTTACCGTAAAACGACATCGCACCGATCGACATCTCCATTAAAAAAATTATTTAGAAAACAAGTCATCAATATGT
>CM051031.1:54258693-54286193 GCA_027627225.1 Congeria kusceri | reverse complement strand
TCTGGCTATGGTGGGGTCTGCAAACTGTCAGAGGACACCTTGACAACGTATGTTCAAACAGAATTCACAAATAGTAATAACAGTCAGTGATGAAAATAATCTTCTAGTACCAAGAATTGTGCGATAAATCTTCGCTTGTCTAAACAGAACACGCAGAAAATTAAATGAAAACAAACGCTCTAAATCATCGTGGTAAAACGAATGTTATCAATCAACATTTACAAACACTGCGGTCCAAATTATTACGGCTCGACAGAAATGATAGTATGGTGTGGTTTCGTTGATTTACGTTTTTAATAAATACATAAAATCACTAAAATAGGTGTCGCACGTCTGCTTATTGCATGAATACCAATTTACTATAAGAATATATACCATAAATAAGTCAACACCTAATAAATGTCATTCCGTGAATGGAAACAAAAACAAGCATACTTGTAAAACCACAATTCAGTCTCCGTACCAGAAGTGTTTGAATACAGACGGATTTAAGCAAACACAATACAGCATCTTTTCGTGTGTTTCAAAAAGAAAAAAAAGTCGATTTAATAGTTGGACAGTAACACACGAGGTTTGGATTAGAAATCAGGTTTGGATTAGAAATCGTATATATGCAGACCAAGAGGTAGGTGTGCATCTAATTGAAAAGGTTTAGTCTCGAGTACTTATCGCAACATTACAGACTGCTTTTGTCAATAAAGGGTTGTTCATTTTGCAAATGTAGATTAAACGCCGATAAAGTTTTACAAACATAAATATTATAGCTTCCACAAATTGCGTCAAAGTCTTATCAATATCATTATGTACAACAGCATTAACAAAATTATTCTTTATTGACAAGCATTATATATCAAATCTGTGTATTCAAATGACTTAAATTTTAAACTATCATTGTGTCAGTTTTAGTGGGGAAAATTATACTCAATACTGTGTATAATATTTTACAGTTGCCTTCGTACTGTAAACACAATTTGATAATCTATTGTTATGTCTTATTGAACGTTTAATGTTTATCGAAAAGCATTTTGCTTTTTAAACATATAAAATTTAAATAGTGTTGAGTATGATACTTATTTAATTTATGTCATATTTTGCGATAAATCGCTTATATTGCTAATAATAAAATCACTAAAGAACGATAGGTCTAGATTTTTCTATCGCAATACATGACATAAAACAGCACCTATATTTGTTTCCTGTTAAAGATCACAATGTAATTATTAATCTAGGCAACGGCATTCAAAGCCTATCATTCATTCATATATAACATTAAATGTGCAAATATTTCATCAAAATATGCATTGACAATTTGTTCTCGATCGTGACAATTGCTTTGCAAACACTACAGGAACGTATTCCCACAACGCCAGCCCCACAAGATTCCTTTTGAAAGAGCATGTACATGGTGCATTCAAGCGCTGCAAGCGGTGCACTTTTTAGTTAGGGATAACACAACTCGTTGTTCCCAATGCTCGACGACACGATTTCTAAGAAGATGTAATGTATGAAACGAACATGTATTGCCGTTGAAGAATGGTCAAGCATTGCAAACCAGTTGTTATTATAATTAATACAAATGTTCCATAAAATGTAAGTAAGGCGAGATATGCTTTTTGTAAGGGTCATACATCGGCATAGTGGTAAAATTAGATGTTAAAATTGCTTACAGTACTACGAATTACAAAATTAACACGAACATTCGTATTTTTTGTCCATTCCACATTCAAGTTTTGACATAATATGAATTTCTACTTATTGTTAGCTTTTGCTTTCGTTTAATGTCTGCTAATTCCAGACAACTTCCCTGTTTGTGATGTGAATGTGTTATCAACTAATAATCTACATACAAACGATTATGTTCTTGTTTACTCAGAATAAATTGTTCTATGTCATTTTACCTAATGGAAGTCCATAGTGTAATAAATGTTCTTCTAATCATAGTCCTCATGAAATAAGTAGATTTCAATGGTTATTAAACGAGGAGAGTGATGATAATCTCTGTGAATGATTCCAACTGAATCAAGAGCAGTAACAAACATGTAAGGCAAACATTTAAGAAATTAAATTTGGTAACAAAAAACGGTGGTCATGGTTGGAAGACATATCGACGTTTATTTCCATAAGTCTGTTATATAAATATACGTTTTACAATGGCCCCATGTATTAAGCCAAATTCAAGTAACAGTGTCGGTAGATTTCTCTAACGATCGCTATCGCTAGACTATATAACTTATTATAAGTTTCTTTTCCAACGATAAGGAGCGATTCCTTGGTAAGTATATATCCATGAAACGTGGAATAGGTTTTACAGACTTTCTTATTCAGAAATTACATATCTATATTGTTGGCTTCACAATGAGACAATGCACCATGTCTCCAATTGGAACCAACTGGTTCGCTCCATGATCGCACCATGTTTCTAATTAAAACCAACTGGTTCGTTGCCTGATCGCACCATAACTGCTGCTTGACATGCCACAGCATAATGGAAGTCTGTAAATGAAGCTGTGCCCATCAATGATTGGCGTCGTTTTAAGTCTTCTAAACGGTTGCTTTGTCATAGGTCACACTGAATTATCCACGGAAATAAATCCATTAAAAGATATGGTCGAAACATTTGGGCAGCTCCTCTAAAATCTTACACAATGCAATATTTTTCGTGAACACACAAACACATTTCAGACATGATACATTTCAAATACTTGATGCTTAATTAGGAAATATTTTTGATTTAGAATTGTTTATCGGCTAATAACACCGATTTAAAGTTCTGATGCGTATGAATTAAACCACGAGGGCCTTAGCCCGATTGGTTTTACACAAAGCATCAGAACGACAAATCGGTGTCTAATAGCCAATAAACAACGATAATGCGAAAACTATTTTAATTCTAACATTACCTTACCGCATTTTCTGAAATTACACAGCGAACTATATTTTACAGTTTTGGACTTATTTTTTCAGGTTGTTTATTGGTAGTTTAACAACGTTAAATTTTTATCTTTGTCTATGAAAAACTCTTAGCGTGTCATTTTAGAATACAGAGAAAGAGAAATGCAACAGCTTGATGCAAATTGTCCATATGTTTAAAGATGTAAATTAAACACATTACATTGTACACAATGAGCTCGAGGAAAAGTAATAATGCAGCCTTCATATGGTCAACATTGAATCTAAAAATTAATCCATCAACAAATCTGACATTCATCAAAATTACATAGTTTGTATATGCCATTCTGCGTCAGCATAAAGGTCCTTCTCACAAGAGATACGTCCACGGTCGTAAATTGCTATTTGTAAAGATAAACGATGCTGTTTTGTACAAAGGGATTTTTCTACAGTTTTCGTTGATTAACAATAGATTGATAAAAAGGCAATCATAAAACTAGTTGACAAAAGGTGAACAGTTTAGTCAACTTTTGAACACTGTCATGCTAGAAATCTAGCGGGACATTTCCGTTTTACAAAATGATGGGGTATTGTTCGTAACTAATGTGCATTTGAATGAGGTGATCTCAATGGGTCCTCTCCGCACAGAAACAGAAAAATGTGACGTTTTTGCACATGTCCTATGTTTTTAGACTGTTGGCGCAAGCCAACAGGATTTAGTAGGTGTATTTAGAAAAACGGTCTTGAGGGAACTACGTCTTTACTTTGCAGGTTAGATACCAGTAAATCATTATGTATCCCTCCGTGGTCGATTCAAAAGTAGTGCCTATTACTAAAGAGTTCCTCTTCTCTTCTGGCATAAAAGCCATTTAGGAATCTCAGACATGCCTTTAATGGTTATTTCTAATATCCTATGCGTGTCTGCAACATTTTGGTGCATTTCATTGGTGCTAACTTGAAAAGTGAACTTTTGTGGTGTGTTTACTGTGGTATGGGGCTTTTGTCGAAATATGACTGCCGAAACCTTGTTTTCTACCGGTGCCTGCATTCAAGTGAGATGCATTTTCTTAGAAGTAACATGACATATCGTTTTTGTTGAAAATTGTTGAAGAGGGCAGATTGATCTTTAAATTAATACCAGGCTTGCACAATCTGAAATAAAGGAAATGCTAGAAAAATGCTTGGAAAGTTTGCCGTTTTATAATGGGACCCTATGGGCATTGGAATTACTGGTATCTAACCTGCACGCTACGAGTCAGTAAATCGATATATTACTTCGCTCCGCTCGCTGAGCAGTGGGGCTTCCTGTTATCGATGCTACTTTCTATGAATAGATGACAAGAAATAGATCCGATTTAAAACACTAATAAATAATAATAATAATAATAATAATAATACAATTTTAGTCCATATCTACAAGTGAATTCATGTTATGTCTATTCACATAGGTAAGATAGCGTATCGGTTTGTGCTGTTGACTGGTTCACTGTGTATTACATTATACTGCATACGTTTAACAACAGTGTATTGTTGAGTCAGTACATATAGCGGAGCGATCGTAACCACTCGATTGACGATTGCTATTGTTTTTGTCGTATGCATAAGAATTATGGAAAAGCATTGTGCTTCTAAAGAGTGTTTTGAATGTATTTTACTAATTTATATTTATTAAATTGGTATTTACCGAACATAGCGCTTGTGATAAAAAGCACTGAATTTTGATTCGAACTTATACGATTCATCGAAAAATGTTACCCGTTGTAGACTGAGTTGTATGCATATAAATCTGTTTGCTTTTTACATAGTTTGCACACAAATATTTGCCTCCCACGAATTACTAAAAAATAATGATCAGAATGTCTTAGATAAATAGCATTCGACGCGCGCTATATTAGTTTTATTTGCAAAAAACAGAGGCTTGGATTGTAGAAATGATATAACAGACAGGTGGCTTACTTCAATAACTGTTCCTGTTGATAAAAATACTCTCACACTTCATTTGCTGACAGTTTCTTTTCTCGCCAACAGTCCTTCTTCGCTGTCAGCGTTTTGATTCATATATGTTTCTAAATAATTGAATTCCATTCCGAATTACTTTTTACAACAAGAGGGCCATGATGGTCCTAGGTCGCTCATCTGAGTGTAAAGCATCATAATGGCTTTTAAGAAGAAGATTGTTTGAGATTTCAATAAAGCCATATAAGGAAAACTGTCCCGCCCCCTGGCAGCCCTGTTTTTTTAACAAATCGTGAAAAGAGGCTAGTGTATATGTACATGAATGGTCTGGAAAGTTATATTACGATCTGGCTATATCGCGATCGCGATCCATGGACCCCGCGAAGTGTGATATAACGATTTGCAGTGTACCAAAGAAAATATTGTTACGGTATCGTTAAGTTTGTGAAACACGTGCACGGTCTAAAATGAGTGTAAACACAGAACACAGTTTGAGCGCCTAATTTGTGCAATACAGGTGACGAGTATTAGGTTAATGTTTGCGAGCTATACTAGTCTTTGTGCCCAATGCTATGCAAGTCTATCTTCTAAAACAAGTCAACAAGCCTATCCATATCTATTTTTACAATGAAATGAGCTAGCTGGACCTGGATTATATGGTCACACCCCATACACTGTAACTCAGTTTGTACTCAAGTTATTAAACAGACAGCATTTTATTTTTATTTTTAGTAATGATTCCCTTGACCACAACCATCCCAGATGCAACCTAAAGCTGTATCTATGTATGAAGGTTTATTACAATAGCAATTTGTGTTCGTAAGTTATTGTTCAGAAACCAAAAGTTGGTGCTGCTGTCAAGTCTGTCAGCCCACATGCCCAACGACATACCCCGATCTAATAACCACAAATGTTCATTTGGTTAAAATGAGATACTTGTTATAACTTCATCTGTAAAATAATAACATGATAAATTTGGAAGACTTGATGCCATAACTACTGCAATTTGACTTTTTTACATGATTTTTTTTAATCCACTGAAAGCCAACAAATTTAAGTTTTAGCATAATACCTGCTTATGTGCAATTTTCAACACTTTTTCCTGATGCAAACTATCTTACAATTGCCCTCTATAACCACACAAAGTTTATGAACCTAGCTTTTGTATTTATTGAGTTATTGCAGGACCCAAATGTTATTGCACAGACAGACATACAGACAGAAACATAGATGGAGGGTGTCCCTTCTGATCATGCAACTAGTAGTGGACAAATAACTTTCAAAACAAACTCTTTATTAATGTCAGTGACACATAAATATTAAATTTCTACGCACATGACTAACTTGTGAAAAACTGAAAATATTTCTCTGAAACAGACCCTTTCCAACACAGAATCCAGTTTATATAACGCCTCGGACGAATCATGCGCAAATATTCAATTGTTATTGATAGTGCAGTTTACTGAATTGTTTAGGGAGCTGCTTACCGACAGGCCGAGTTCATGGGGCCACATGAAGATAAATATGTCAGTTGGAGAAAGTTATACAATTCCTGACATAACATGTATATAGGATAGGAGGTCAAATAAGATTCAAGTAAACAGTTGCTCTGGTTTTGTGTTCCTCCCTGATGTGATTTTCTGGAGCTTATCATAATTACCAGAAGTATTGGGAATATTTAATTTGAATATTCAAATATAACAAGAGATGTTTGTAAAACATGTATGCCAACCGACTTGCAGCCAAGTTGTGAACATGTGCAAGTGTTAAGAATTGTTTTAATATGCAATCCCAAGCGAGGTCTCGATATATGGTATGTATGAATGAAGTTTCATTAAAATATCTCGATGCGTTCATAAGTTATTGAACGGAAACCGTTGTTCTATTTTTAGTAATAGTGACCTTGACCTTGACCCCACCTACCCATATGAAATCCCAAGAGAGGTCTCAATATAAGGTATCTAGGTATGAAGTTTCATTAAAATATCTCGATGCGTTCTCAAGTTATTGAGCGGAAACCGTTTTTTTATTTTTACCAACGCTGACCTTGACCCCACCCACCCCATATGCAATCCCAAGCTAGGTCTCGATATAAGGTATCTATGTATGATGTTTCATTAAAATATCTCAATGCATGTCAGTTATTGAGCGAAAAGCGTTTTTCTATTTTTAGTAACGGTGACCATGACCTTGACCCCACCCACCACATATGCAATCCCAAGAGAGCTCTCAACATAAGATATCTATGTATGAAGTTTCATTAAAATATCTTGATGCGTTCTCAAGTTATAAAACGGAAACCATTTTCTATTTTTAGTAACTGTTACCTTGACCTTGACCACACCCACCCCATATGCAATCTCAGGCAAGGCTTCGATATAAGGTATATATGTATGAAGTTTCATAAAAATATATTGTTGCGTTCTCAAGTTATTGAGCAGAAACCGTTTTTCTACCTTTAGTTATGGTGACCTTGATCTTGACTCCACCCACCCCATATGCAAACCCAAGCGAGGTCTCGATATATGGTATCTACGTATGAAGTTTCATTAAAATATCTTTATGGATTCTAAAGTTATTGAGCGGAAACCGTTTTTCTATTTTAAGTAACGGTGACCTTGACCCGACACACCCCATATCCAATCCCAAGCGAGGTCTCGATATAAGGTATCTATGTATAAAGATTCATTAAAATATCTCGGTTCGTTCTCAAGTTATTGAGCGGAAACCGTTTTTTTTCTTTATTTAGTAACGGGGACCTTGAACTTGACCCACCCACCCTTTATGCAAACCCAAGCGAGGTCTCAATATAAGGTATCTATGTATGAAGTTTCATTAAAATATCTTGATGCGTTCTCAAGTTATTGAGCAGAGATCGTTTTTCTATTTTTAGTAACGGTGACCTTGACCTTAACCGCACCCACCCCATATTCAATCCCAAGCGAGGTCTCAATATAAGGTATCTATGCATGAAGTTTCATTAAAATATCTCCATGCGTTCTTTAGTTATTGAGCGGAAACCGTTTTGCTGTTTTTAGTAACGGTGACCTTCACCTTGACCCCATCCACCCCATATGCAATTCCGAGCGAGGACTCAATATAAGGTATCTATGTATAAAGTTTCCTTAAAATATCTCGATGCGTTCTCCAGTTATTGAGCGGAAACCGTTTTTCTATTTTTAGCAACGGTGACCTTGACCTTTGACCTGTTGACCTCAAAATGTATAAGCCTCTTCCTTTGCTCCCAAGTAGCCAGCATACCAACTTTTATGATAGTAGGTCAAAGCGTACAGTAGATATCGTGCGGAAACGAAATCGTCTACGGGCAGACCGACAATCCGACCGACCGACCGACGGACAGGTGCAAAGCAAGATACCCCCACTTCTTCGAAGGATGGCATATATCATCACTATCATCATCATCACCATCATCATCAAAAACACCAAAATCACAGTATCATAAGCATTATAGCCTTCATCATTTTGATATGTATAATCATCTTCAAAAATAAGCAACATCAACAACAGCTTGAGCAATTCAAACCGAGGTCTTATAGGCTACATTTCTAAACATTTATCTGACCTACCCTAAAAAATGCCCAGACCAAAGAACATTTTAATTAAGTTTTTCAGATATTTTGTTGTTTTATTGTTTTCAATCATTAAATTGTTTTGGTTAATTAAGTGTTTTGTTTTGATAGCATACAAGGAATTTGGTAGAGGGTCACCAAAGGAACATTTATGTGAGATTAGTTTGAAATCCTGCCAGTGGTTTTAGATTAAAAGTTTTCAATATATCCATGTAAAGAAAACTGCCCCGCCCCCTGACGACCATGTTTTTTCACGAATCAAAATTATTTCAAGGATTTTGGTAAAGGGTCACCCAAGGAATATTTCTGTGATATTATTTTAAAATCCAGCCAGTGGTCCCAGACGAGAAGATTTTTCAGTAAAACCATATAAGAAAACTGCCCTGCCCCTTAGCGGCCATGTTTTTTAAGAAATCAAAATGATTTCAAGGAATTTGGTAGAGGGTCACCAAGGAACATTTCTGTGAAATTATTTTGAAATCCAGCCAGTGGTTTCAGACAAGACGATTTTTAAAGTTTTCAATATAGTTATATAAGGAAAACTGCCCCGCCCCCTGGCGGCCATGTTTTTTAACGAATCAAAATGATGTCAAGGAATTTGGTAGAGGGTCACCCAAAGAACATTTCTGTGAAATTATTTTGAAATCCAGCCAGTGGTTTCAGATAAGAAGATTTTTAAAGTTTTCAAATTAGCCGTATACGGAAAACTGCCCCGCCCCCTGGCGGCCATGTTTTTTAACGAATCAAAATGATTTGAAGGAATTTGGTGGCATTTCTATGAAACTATTTTCAAATCCAGCCAGTGGTTTCTGACAAGAAGATTTTTTTAGTTTTTAAGCTTTTGGTTGCCATGGAAACCAGAGTTTTCAATATATTTTAATAAATTGAAGGGATTTGGTAAAGAACCATCCCAGGAACCTACCTACCAAGTTAGGCTAAAATCGACCGAGTGGTTTCAGAGAAGAAGTTGTTTGAAGTAAAATGTTGACGACGGACGACGTACAACGGACGCTGGACACAGACTGACCACAATAGCTCACCTTTGAGCACTTCACGCTCAGGTGAGCTAAATATAGTCCCCAAACTACAAGCCCTTACTTATATATACCATACAAGCAGCAATTAGCATGGTGCACACTAAATAGTGTAAAAATATTTCTGAATTAAGGCGAAAATGTAAAACAGTGTAGAAGTATTTTTCAATTAAGGAGAAATCATAAATCAGCTTCAAAAATCATGTAAGATAATTACTGGAGTTTCCAAAATCCCAATTCAAATGTTAAAGTCAGTCCAACAGTTACATGATTAAATGATACTGAATAAGTTCCTAACTAAACAGTCCAAAATCTACAGAAAATAATTAACCCTTTCAGGCACTAGATCACATGATCTTAATCCTATATTCGTATAGCTTGTTTGCTAGCTATTGATTATTGTTTAAATCTTTTTCCTGACTTGATGCCAAGACAGACAGTGGAACATTTTATTGCTGCACACACAGCCAAAATATAAGTCAGAAGCAGGCTATCAATGGTCACTAAGTGAAATAATGCTGATCTCAAATAGAAGTATCATGTTGACTCAGAGTGATATATTGATTTTACTGATAAGCAGACTCCACTATCTGGCTATCTGTGAATGAGCTACAAAGGGAAATAACACATTTCTGGCAATAATCTTCCTGATACTTCATTTACCTCCCTTTACCAGGTGAGTTATTCAGAATAGATGTATTTTTGGACCAAAAAAGGGACCATAACTCTGCTGTTGCTGGTCCGACCGGGCCCATTATCGAACCCGTCCAAGGTTTTATGGTTATACACAAACTGTGCAAGTTTGGTCAAGATTGAATAAAAAATGTAGTCTTTATCGTGATAATGAGCCAAATTGTTGACGGCATACGGACGACGCCGGAGAGGTCCCCTATACCAATAGCTCACCGAGCACTTCGTGCTCAGGTGATCTAGAAAACATTGATAATATGTTATTTCTATCACTGATGCTAGCAATATAGTACTTCCTTAACCATCTACATATAATAGAAACATTATTCACCATAATCCATATACAACATCGCAACGAAAACTGTTTTAACTTATAAAGTAATAGATCTACGGTACTTTGGATGTTTGGTACACTTTACGAATAACACAAATGTCGGACCTTACGTTTCACATATCTACACTTTACTACGTTTTATTTATGAACAAGTATACATGAATAATCCGATTTAAAAGACTCATGTAACATATATTACCCACATTAACTGAATGTAGGAAGAATAAAACTCCAGAGACATCATCAGAACAGAAACCCTTATGACCATCCGCTGGTCCTTTATTTGAGGCAAGTGACCATTGGCTATACAATGCAGGACAACACAACACAAAAAATAAATGCCCATTTCCGCAGAAATAATGTTTAATAAACATTTAATTGCAAACGCTTACTAACATAGCAAACATTAACTTGTATAGGAAATTAAGAGATGTGCAATCATACCATTTCTTGTGATAAAATAAAACAATATTTGTCAATTCTTTAATATCATGACACGTCATTTACAGATAAAACCGTTGTAAATAGCCCACATCATTTATTATCTTTCATACCAGGATTAAATTTGATTTATGTATTTACACGTGTCAAAACTGTCAATAATTTACTTCAGTTTTAATAAAATATGTTCACATCAAGGCTTTATCTCTTCACTGCGTGAGGGGGTAATCACTTCACTGCGAGAGGGGGTAATTCAAAGCTTGCAACCAAGAGCAGAAACTGTCATATATGTTTATATAAACACAGAGTAGAAAGTAAGGAATCTAACAATAACAGTTAAATGAAAACATGTCTCACATATATATTCAGAACAAAGATAAACCGACTTATTTTGTTCTATTAGACGCAATAAAGGCCATAGCATGTTATAAAAAACATTTGACACCTTAAATCTTGAGAATAGGAATAATGAAACTCAAAAACATCATCAATAGCGAAACCCTTATTACCATCTGCTGGTCATTTATTTGAGGCAAATGACCAATTGCCTATACAATACATGACAATACATACAACACAACACAAAACGTCAAAATGATTAAAACTGGGGTCATCGTCTTCGAACGTTCAATGCACAGCATTGGGGGTTTAAACGGGTTTAAAGGCATGCCGAACCTCACACTTAGCCCAGAATTAATCACCAAACACGCACTTGTTAATAAACTTTAACATCATAGCAGTGCAATTCAAATTAAAAAGTAATAAAAGGGAATATTAATTCAATTGAATTATAATTTAATTACTCAATGGTTAAATGTTCACCAGAGCAATAGAATTGCAACTTTCTGAGGCACGATGAAATTAAGCAAATACAATTATCAGCTAAATCCCTTCTTGTTCACAATATTTCAAGACCTAGCATCATATAGTACAAATCACAGACCATCGTTGTGCATCTCAGGAAGAAGCCGTATTAAATACGTGATGTAAGAGGCTAGATTACATAGCTTGGTTGTATATGTTTAATATTTGTAATTAATATAATTGAAATAGTAGTTTAATAATAAACTAAAACGATCATTACTGCATGTACTTATGCAAACATAAAATGAAAAATTGTTTATTCTACAAAACGTGAATTAAATACTAAATTTAATATTTTGGTGTCCATGTGCCGTAGACAACTTACTTGTTAATCTGTTATAACGCGTTGGGGAAAGGTTTTTAAGCGGTAACTGTTCAAATTAAATCGATATATATTTAAAGATGTTTACCCAGCGAGAATAGATAATTATTTACAGTCATGAGGTTATCAAAATAGTTTCATTAAATTTTAGGCACTGTACCTATTTTTTCTTCTCAGTTCACAATGCGCAAAACAATTGATTGCAAAAAATCATTCCGCTACGAAAGCGTTATAACCGTATTGAACATATAGTTTAGACACGATACAGCCATTTAGTCGCATCAGACGTGCGTTGAATAGCCGAATCGAGGAATAGCATCAAGGCATTAGGACATCCCTACACCTAAAAATACAAAAAGGCGGTTTTCTACTTTGACAACTGTGCCGGCCAGAATAAACACAACTGTGTACTTGTATGTGTTGTTGATATTTATTGTTTGTAAGAACTTAAGTTTGGTATACAGCTCAATTTGTTAAGATTCTTACCATTAACATTAGAACCTGTAATGCACAAGTGAACATCGTATAGTACATCATATAGAACATCGTATAGTACATCATACAGTACAGCAGTAGATCTTAAGAAGCAATGGTTCCCATTTTTACAAGGTGAATAGAAGGGACCCAGGTGTTTTAATAAGGAGTTTAACTTAGAAGTTTCATGTGTATGGAATCCACTTAAATGTAATACATTTCTGAGGAGAATCTTAATAACTATGCAATGGAACATTCTTTCCATTTCCAATTTCATTTTCATTTTATAATTAGATATGTAAGAATACATCAATATTTTGAAGTTACAACGGGTTTAACATATATATTAGGATCAATTACAAAAAATGTGTGTTATTCACAATGAAATTAAAAATATCAAAACATTACAATATTTATATTGTTATCAAATATTTTTGATGTACATGTGCATGCTTCACTTTTTTACAGTCATTGTCAGAGACTGTGTACTCCTCTTCACGTTCTGGACACAATGTGCCACATCTTGTAAGAGACAGGGTTCATCCGGTTCATTTCTTAGACTGGAAAACGTTTCTCGCACAATTGTTCAAACCATGGGAAAACATTTAAAAATATCAACCTGTCCTTGTTGATGCATGTACTCCAGGCTATGTGTTGCCCCCCGACTTGCAGCCAAGTTGTGAATATGTGCAATTGTTAAGAACTGTTTTAATATGCAATCCCAAGCCAGGCCTCAGTATAAGGTATCTTTGTATGAAGTTTTATTAACATATCTCGATGCGTTCTCAATTTACTGAGCAGAAACCGATTTTCTATTTTTAGCAACGGTTACCTTGATCCCACCCTACCCATATGCAATCCCAAGCGAGGTCTCGATATAAGGTACCTATGTATGCAGTTTCATTAAAATATCTCAATGCTTGTCAAGTTGTTGAGGGAAAAGCGTTTTTATATTTTTAGTAACCTTGACCTTGACCCCAAGAGAGGTCTTAATATAATATATCTATGTACAAAATTCATTAAAATATCTTGATGCGTTCTTAAGTTATTAAGCGGAAACCATTTTCTATTTTAGTAACTGTCACATTGACATTGACCACACCCACCCCATATGCAATCTCAAGCAAGGCTTCGATACTCAAGTTATGGAGCAGAAACCTTTTTTCTATTTTTAGTTATGGTGACCTTGATCTTGACCCTACCCACCCCATATGCAATCCCAAGCCAGGTCTCGATATATGGTATCTACGTATGAAGTTTAATTAAAATATATTTATGGATTCTAAAGTTATTGAGCTGAAACCGTTTTTCTATTTTTAATAACGGTGACCTTGACCCACCCAACCCATATGCAATCCCAAGCGAGTCCTCGATATAAGGTATATATGTATGAAGTTTCGTTAAAATATCTTGATGCGTTCTCAAGTTATTGAGCGGAAACCGTTTTTTTTTCTATTGTTAGTAACAGTGACCTTGCCCTTGACCCACCCACCATATATGCAATCCCAAGCGAGGTCTCAATATAAGGTATCTATGTATAAAGTTTCATTAAAATATCTCGATGCGTTGTCAAGTTATTGAGCAGAGACCAATTATATATTTTAGTAACGGTGACCTTGACCCAACCCACCCCATATGCAATCCCAAGCGAGGTCTCAATGTAAGGTATCTTTGTATGAAGTTTCATTAAAATATCTCTATACGTTCTCAGGTTATTGAGCGGAAACCGTTTTTCTATTTTTAGTAACGGTGACCTTCACCTTGACCCCATCCACCCCATATGCTATTCCAAGCGAGGTCTCGATATAAGGTATCTATGTACAAAGTTTCCTTAAAATATCTCGATGCGTTCTCAAGTTATTGAGCGGAAACCGTTTTTCTATTGTTAGCAACGGTGACCTTGACCTGTTGACCTCAAAATGTATAGGCCTCTTCCGTTCCTCCTCGTCATTATGCGATATTCGCCAATATTAAGAATTAAGTACCTGTGTAGATTTGTGTATATTCCTATCTGTATTTTACTAGTATTAACATCGCTTGACATGCACACATTTTCACGCTATTATATAATCTGTGTTTTCTGATAGTTTCTGGTCTACTGTTTAATTAAGTCTGTATTATTTTGATACTCGGAAGTACTACTTCCTTTTTTAGTTTTTCATAATAACGTAAATAACACAGTATTTGAAATTGGATTATTTTCATAGCATAAGTTTTTAAATAAAACAATGATTTAAAGATGAAATACAATATTTTAAACTGTCTTTCAGTTCATTATGCTAAGTCATATTGCAAAACGTAATAGGTCTATATGTTTCTACAGTTGTGTATGAAATTGTATATCATATATATTACAGTTTTACAGTTATATTTTACATTTGTTAATGTGTATATATTTGTTTGACTTGTATTCCGTTTAAAGCTCTTACGAGCTTATGTTATACATGTATTGTTATTTGTATTGCCGACTTAAAATAAATCTTACCTTATAATTGGTTGTTTGCCAAACTTGGATTTTTTTTCAAATATTCTTTACGTACTATCAGCAGTTATCTTCTACCAGTATTACTTTAATGTATTGTTTACGAGGACACTAGATGAAAATAAAATTGACCTATGGCATATTATTTTTCTAAATTGAAACATTAAAATTTAGTGTTTATTAAAAATGAATGATGTCTTGTTCATAAGTTGTTTTCTTATACTATGTAGCTTATAATTTTAATAGAAATAAAATTTTTGGTTCCATTTGTAAAAGTTTGTTTTGATACATCATGCCAGATAATTAGTAAAACTCCTGAATGTTTTTATGCATTTAATCAGACTCAGAATGATTGGTCAGATATTATTTAACGGTTACCATTTGAATAAGTCATTTGAGATGACACAATGGTTTTGGTAATGTCTACGGAATTCATAGAAGTCTTGTATTCTTCTTAAAGTATATTAATGTGTTGCCTTGTTAGCTGTAATTGTGCATCATCAATGATCGTGCTTGTAAGATAAAACAGATGTGTGTAATTAGGAATTATTTTCTTACTGTATCATGATTTACTAAACTGTACAGTACTACTATATATAGAGAATAACAGATTAGTGCCTGGTCTTGTGTAATATATCAGGTGAGGCTTAGAATAATATAACGACGAGGCTTGCCGAGCCGTTATTTTATTCGTGCCGAACCTGATATATTACACAAGACCTGGCAGTAACCTGTTTTTCTATTTATCATACCACATTTTTCGTAAAATATCACCAAACGAGCTGATTTTTATATATTTTAAAAACGAAGGACGGCGCTGATTTTGCTGAGCCGACTTTTGCACGTTCACGTACATGTAGTTATGGATTTCTAAAAGTTGACTGAATAATACCTTATTATTAACATTTCGTAATGATAAGTGAACTGTTTTCACTACGAATACATAGATTACACGCATACTCATTCATAAAATACTGAAAATGCGAACTGAAATGGATTGCAACGATCAATTTTATCGGAGAACACACAACGCCGAATTGTTTGGAGACGCCATTTTGGAGTTGTGTATTGAAATTGACATTTCCAAGATCGTGTCAATATTGACAGTATTTGAATATAGTGTGTTCAATTTTTGGTAATAATGTTTTTGGTTCAACATAAACTGATGCTGTGTAGTGACTTTTAGTGCATTTATTATGAATGTATTGAAATAAATTTGAATGGATGATTTATAGTGTTCCATAGATGACGTCATATCACTACCAAAGTGCGGGTTTATGTGAATATTAAAAAAAAAGTTTTTGTGATTTATGACGATTACAAATAATAAACTATATACGTTCTTGGTATCAAATTGTTTGTTTTGTTGAATCTGATATATTTTTACTGAAACTGTTGACTTTATAGTTGTTTCCGAATAATATGACGTACCTCCAAACATTGACTGATATAAACGCTACTGACCTGACATAAAAAAATGTATCAGGCACCTTTGTATCAGGCCGATATCAGCATAGTGGTATGATGAAATGGTTTATCAAAAGCATATTTTTGCATATTTGAATTTATAAGACGGATTTTAAAGATCATATTGTTTGCTTTGATATTCAAAAAAAAAAAATATATGCTATTTTACGTTTGGGTTTCCATGGTAACCAACTGGAAAATGCTTTCATCTTGAAGGATATTACTTGTTGTTTTTTTTACATTGAAAATTCTTTAACCAACAGAAATAAGTCTGAGTACATGTTCAAAAATCAGGCTATAAAACTTGCCAAGCTCTGTTTAAGGGATACACAATTTTGCAAATAATGCCTTCGTTTTATTTTCTCATGTTTTATGCTTATTTAGTTTCTTACAAATTGTTTCTACATCAGGAAATAGATAAATCAGTAGGAGCTAATACTAAAATAAGTCTTGGTCAATTATGTACATATTTAATTCATTTTGTTTTATGAATTTTAGATCATCATATGAACAAGAGAGCCCTAGGTCGCTCACCTGAGTGTAAGGCATCATAATGGCTAATAACAAGAGGGAAAAATGGCACTAAACGCCTTACCTGAGTATAAAGATCTGGGCCTTGCAGTTTAAGATGTTTTTTAGTCTATATAAACCATGTGACCCACATGGCCTTGTACCTTGTACCCCAGGGGCATAATTTGAACAATATTTGTAGTGGACCACTTTTCAATGTAACATACCCAATATGATTCCACTGGGCCTTGCGGTTTCAAAGCAGATGTTTCAAGTTATTTTGCTATTTAAATGTATATAAACCATGTGACCCCCAGGGGGTAGCCAATTTTCACCCCAGGGACATCATTTGAACAATCTTTGTAGAGGACCACTCCAAAATGTTTCACGCAACATATAAAATCTCTGGGCCTTAAGTTTTCAACAAGGAAGATTTTTAAGGCCCACTTGCCATAGAAATCTTTATAAATCATGTGACGCCCCGTGTCATGGCCATTTTTAACCCAGGGGCATTATTTGAACAATCTGTGTAGAGGACCACTATACAATGTTACATTTCAAATACGAAAATACTGCGGTTTCAGGAGATTTTAAAGTCATTTACAATTTTACATACCAAATATGAAACTTCTGGGCCTTGCAGTTTCAGAGGAGAAGAATTTTAAAGCCATTTTGCTATTTAAGTGTATATAAACCATGTGACCCCTGGGGTGTGCCCAGTTTTGACCCCAGGGGCATCATTTGAACAATCTTTATAAAGAACCACTATACAATGTTGCCAACCAAATATGAAACCTCTGGGCCTTGTGGTTTCAGAGAAAAAGTTTGTTAAAGTCATTTTGCTATTTACGTTTATATTAACAATGTGAGCCCCAGGGTGTGGACAGTTTTGACCCCAGGGGCATCAATTGCACAATCTTTGTAGAGAACCACTATACAATGTTACATACCAAATACGAAACCTCTGGGCCTTGCGCTTTCAGAGGAGAAAATGTTTAAAGTCATTCTACTATTCAAGTCAATATAAACCATGTGACCCTAGGGTTGTGGCCAGTTTTGACCCCAGAGGCATAATTTGAACAATCTTTGTAGAGGACCACTATTCAATGTTACATACCCAGGCCTTTTTCCAAGATTTTGCTAAGGCACAGGGGCAAATAACCGCGGTTGGGGGTGGGTGTGTGAGGGGGTTACCCGCTTCGACGTTAGATTTTTTAAAACTTTTTATGTGTACTAAATCAAAATCTACAGTACTTCAGAGCTAACAGAAGCACAACAATAAACAACCTTTTGATACATGTTTCTCTCTCTTTTGTTTCCCAATGACATAACATAATCATAAAATTCACACACTATAAAATTTATCAAGGAAACACAACAACATAAGTGGCAAAAGTAATGTAACCTGGAAATAGATAATGACGCGGTTTAGCTAAATGTATACCTTATTCAATGAAGTTATTGGCATATTATCACAAAATTATCAGAAATGACTTTAAACAAAGCTTTATTTTATACTTCATTTCATGTCTTGAATGTTCAGGTCTTCCACTATCCAACACTTATATCCAACACAAACATTCCATTTTAGTGCAAGCCCTTTACACACATTTAGAAAGCTGTCCTTCATGGTTTCTGCTGGTGCCACATGTCCACCCACATGTAGTTGAGGCATAGTGTTCATGTCCAATATCTGGTACTAAAAAGTTGTTCTTCTGAGAAGAGATCCTTGGGTGGAGGCTGCCAACCAAGCATTAAGAACTTTGTTGGAGAGACATGATCTGTGTAGTTTTTTGTGTGCTGCACACATTTAATTAAAATGTACAAATAAAAGGTTTAAAGTACATGACTAGACATTAGGCTTTATGCTACGTGTTTCTGTACATGCTGGTGAAACAGACTGCAGTGTCAGAGCCACAGACTCGATTGCTGCATCATTTTGACTCACAAAAAATTGTGCAGTTCCACCTAAGTTAAACTTGATATAGATCTAATGCTATCATTTCATATTTGGCATTTCATTATTAAATTAGAAATATACACCTCGCCTGTAAACACATTCAATGTAGTAGATCTAAAGTGAAAATGTATGATATAAGACGGTCTTATATACTATGACTGATTGACTACATTTCTTACACATTGCCTAAACATTACATCCAGCTAATTCACTTACACAACAATATGATTGACCATGCTGGTAGGTAACATTTTATATGCATTTCAATGGTCATCTCCAAAGATTCTCTAAAGCACCCTCACAACACTGTGTAACTGGCTAACTGGTTTCATAATATCTAAAAATAGTACACTGTATACACCTGGCTGGAATGTGGTCTGCCGTATTGATTTTTGAGTGTTAGAAAATATAGTGCTGCAGAATAAACAATGAGACCCCCGGGGTGTAGCCAGTGTTGACCCCAGGGGCATAATTTGAACGATCTTTGGAGAGGACCACTATACAATGTTACATACCAAATATAAAACCTCTGGGCCTTGCGGTTTCAGAGGGAAAGATTTTTAATGTCATTTAGCTTATTAAACGTATACAAACCATGTGACCTCCGGGATGTGGCCAATTTTGAACCCAGGGGCATCATTTAAACAATCTTTGTACAGGACCATCTTAATAGAGGACCACTAGAGGATGTCACATATCAAATATGACAGCTCTGAGCCTTGCGGTTTCATAGGAGAAGATTTTTAAAGTTTTCACTTTTTAAATCTATTTTTAATTCTGTGAACTACATATGCAGCGGACCAGAAAGATTTGAACAACTTTGAAAGATGTCCACCCAATGATAATTCCTGTGAAGTTTGGTGAAAATCTGCCAAGCGGTTTAGGAGGAGATGTTGTTTGAATGAAAAGTTGACGACGCACACACGCACACACGCACGCACGCACGCACACACGCACGCACGACGGACAACGGGCGATCACAAAAGCTCACCATGAGCACTTTGTGCTCAGGTGAGCTAAAAATAATCATTTTTGTGTAGTTTTGGCGGATTTGTTACCATGGCAACGAATGTATTCAAATGATGTTCTTGTTTTGTTTATAAGTTTTGAACACATGTTCACTTTAACTAATTCAATGAATGTATTTGTTAATTATAAAAGCAAAATACAAGTGCGCTGTAGTTACATAAGAGATTGTTATACTTTTCTTTGATACAAAATGAGCATTTTGGGAGAGAAAGTGTCATAGCGGTGCATGTGCTCAAACATCAATATATCGAATACTATAAAAGATTGAAACCTGAAATTTTATATTTGACCTCTGCTAGCATGTATCTTTAAAAAAAAAAAGACAAGAAGTGAAAATTTGATTTTTCCTCATTTGTACTGATTTCTGCAGCCCATGTCAAAAATATATATGTATGACCTTACCAGCAGACAAATGCGTCAAGGGCAAACATATTCTGAGAAGAACATCCAAAGTTGGAACTGCAAGCTAATGCGAGGTTTTATGTCATTTGTCAAAAGCACTGCAACCAATGTTCAACCAATCTTGGTCACTGTCGCTTGAATACTAAACTAATTTATTGCTAACAAATATAAAAGTTCCGCCTTTTCAATGATTGAATGGTATTGTATTTTTCAATAATCGCAAACGCAAAGAGTAAACGGCACGCCTTTTTAAAGGAATATTCAACACTTCTGGTATTGAATTGTAATGGGTTCTTTTTGTTACACGTGTTATTATAAAAAAATAAAAAAATAAATAAATGTCACGAACGTTGTTAATATATTCCAGAGTAACGTGCCAATTTGTATCCCTATTCAAATTCAAGCGTTTAAACGAAGCAATATAAAAAGTCATATAAAATCACAATATTTCGTTCGCAACCCATAAAATTGTTAAAACACCAACCAGCACCAATGAACAACTGCGGGCTAACTGAACTGACATCAATAACATTATGTTGAATTGATTTTTGGGAGAAATAAAAGTGAAGTAAATTTCTGACCTTGAGGGTTCTATAGTAAAAAGTTTAAGACAGAGAAGATTGTGGTATGGATTGCAAATATTGTATGCACAAATACAGAGGTTTGTTTCGTGAAAGAATTATCTAGGTATTTATCACAATATATAGCAACACAATAGCAGTGTTAGGAATACGGCATATACAAATGGGAATCCTTATACTCACGGTTCTTTTATAGGGATGCTTGGCAATTAATCAAGAAGCTTAATTTGAGAAATGCCCTGTTAATATGAAAACACTTTAAATGGTCATCACAGAATTATGGACTATATTCCTTGAAATATGATTGCTTACACATTTTAGTTACATGTTCCATATATTACACTAAAATAGTTACGTCATTTTTAATAAATAAATTAAGCAATCTTGATAGGTCGGCGATAATTGTCATCTTTGTTGGTTTTTTTTTAAGTCATACACTACAGGTATAAATGTTCTAGTTTGTGTTTAGATTTCGACACGCAAGTATTGATATATCTGTTCACCCATCAGTCTAAGTTCAACGAATACGGGTATCTGTTTATAATTAAGTTTCAAAGATTATACAAAATGTAATTAATATATCGTATAGCGAGAGGCTTAAGTGTATGCTTACTGATAAAAGACTAATTGATAAGTCTACACTCTTAATTCAATAAATCTCGAACAGAAGCGACTATCGTGGCTACATCAGAAATCAGTATAGCGGAAACTACAGAATTAACAACAGCTCATGTGACAACACGTGTCAAGATTACACCGGCGTGCCATCCGACATGAACATTGAATTTTTAGAAGGAGGCACGGAGAAGAGCAGTCCGACATATAAAGCACAGGTAACCTAGCTGAAACTTCTAAATTATATACAAAAATTCAAAAAAATTCAACAAGAAAACTAACTCAAACTGAAATTGATGTAGTGTTGAGGGGTTTCAAATTTACACCTACACCTAAACATAAAAATAACTCTTTTGAACTAATTTAAGATGTACACGAATTTCATAGATCTGTAAGACTTAAAGAATATTTCTTTAATAAGAGTGATAACAACACTATATACAATTCTATTGTGAAGAATAAAACTTCGTTTTGTCCACCAAAAAATAGAAATGAAACTTTAGAACAATATATTGACACGACTCGAACACTTTGCTTTCAGCATCCTCAATTAGAAAATAGCACTAAACATAACATAACACTAAAAGAAAGAAAAGCTATAAATTCACTTGCAGAAGACAAATCAATAATTATAAAGGAGGCAGATAAGGGTGGCGGTATAGTTATTATGAACACAGATTTTTATAAAAGAAAGATTTTACAAATGCTCAATAATGTAGAATACTATAAACAAATCCCAGATAATGGTAGTCATATCACGCTTTATAAAATACGTAACTTACTCAAAGAAAATAGAAAAGAAAAAAAAGAAAAATACTTCTTATTAAATTTTGAATGGAGAACAAGCTCATTTTATGGACTTCCAAAGATTCATAAAAGTAAAAGAATTCAACATGTAGTTAAAAATAGTAATTCAGAATATATTGAGTAAAATGACCCAGAGGACTTAACTTTTCGTCCAATAGTCGCTGGCCCTAACTGTGAAACTAGACGAATAAGTAATTTATTGGATATTATCCTGAAACCATGTGTACAATATGTCGACAGTAACGTACAAAATAACATAGAATTTATAAAACAAATACCTACCCAAGTTCCAGAGTACATAATATTAGTATCTTTTGATGTAATTAATTTATACTTTAATATTCCAAATGTTTTGGGGCTAGAAGCTATTGATTATTGGCTAAAAACATACCCTGAATCACTTAATGAACGCTTTTCACAACAGTTTATTTAAAAAAGTATACAATTAATTCTTGAAAATAATAACTTTTATTTTGATGACAAACACTACAACCAAACTAAAGGAACAGCAATTGGTACAAAATTCGCACCAACGTACGCTTCTTTAGTGATGGGATTCTTAGAACAAAAACTTTATACACAAATTAAATCAATTTATGATAATGAAGTTCTCTCTTTTATAAAAACCTACTGGAAAAGATATCTGGATGATTGCTTTATTTTCTGGGTACAATTTCCAAATGAACTTCAAAGATTTTACACTATTTTAAATAATTTACATACAGATATCAAGTTTATCATACAAATAAGCACGCTTGATATTCCATTTCTTGATATATTAATTGTAAAAAACAACCGGGACATTTATACTGATATATATCACAAGGATAACAGATTCTAAACAATACTTAAATTTCACATCATGTCATAGTAAACACACAAAAATTAATATTCCATTCAATTTAGCGAAACGCATTTGCACTACAGTTTCAAATCATGAACTTAAATTAAAACGTTTAGGTGAACTGGAACTTTCCCTTTCACAAAGGTGTTATCCAAAATCAGTTATAAATAAAGGAATTCAAAAAGCCCATTCAATCCCTAGACATGAATTACTTTCAAACTCAACAAAAGAAAATAATAATATTATTCCATTTATTTCAACATATAACCCTAAGAATAAAGAAATATTTGGCGTTCTTAAAAACAACACAGACATTTTAAAAACGGACTCTGCTATGAACAAAATAATTTCAGATAATAGAATAATAAAATGAAAAAAACAGCCACCAAATTTAAAACGTCTACTAACTAAATCTAGCTTTTCCTCTCAAGAACCTAAAGTAACCAAATGCAATGACCCTAGATGTGCCCTCTGTTACTATATTATTGAAGGAAATTCATTTAATTTTAACGGTAAACTGTTTAATATAAAAACTAATATGTCGTGTGATGTTAAAAATGTTATTTATGTATTAGTATGCAATGGAAGCAAGACAATTTATATTGGACAAACTGGCGATAAACTTAGACATAGAAGATCTGTTCATGAACAGCAAATGCGAGACCCCTCAACAAGACAGATGCCTTTAAGAACATATGGATGAGTATTCTACATCTGAACCGAAATTTCAATTTTTTCCTTTTTTAAAACTATTTTCGGACAGTGTTTCAGCTAGGTTAGCGAAAGAGCAATATTTTATTAATATATTTAATCCACAATTAAATTTTATATAATAATTGTTGACGTTATAGCGTCATAATTGAAATGACGTTATCTCTATGACATTTTGACGTTATGATATATTGTATTATGCCCTGATGAGCTTTGTCGAAACGCGTTTATAATCCCATGTAACGTGTTTGTACTTTTCATTATATATATATATATTTATATATATATATTTTTTTTTTATTTTTTATTTTATTTATTTATTTATTTATTTATTTATTTATATATATATCGAATAGACGTTGAAAACACATCAATATGTGTATTATATTATACTTTCCCTTGCATTGTTATTACTAATTATTATACACGAATTTATTATCATTTTATGTATATATATATATCACAATTTCACTTGTAATAGTATGAATAGAAATTATTCATACATTAAATATCAAAATGATTCATTTGCTACAACGTCATTTGTATTATCAATAATATTTTTACATGTACTTGTACTTTATTGACTAAATTGAATGATTACACTATAGCATGTTTATTTAGTGACTCGTAAGCCATATACATGGCTGGGTAGGACACTTTTTCCAATAAAAATGAATGTCTGTATAAATATTATTGTGATTCGCATTCCTAATGGCTGTTTGCATGTACTGTGTGACACTTTAATAAAATATGGAACTTTTACCGGTATGTTCTACTTTCAATCACATTAGTTCTTATTATCTCTGTCGCTAATCGAACTATATAGAACAGCTTAATGATCAGTAGATACTTTCCTGTATTCATTAATTTTTTCTATACAATAAAAACAAACAGGAAATTTGCTCTCAAATTCTGTAACATGATTAGTTGATAGAATCTCATTCTAGCTGATGCTTGACAAGCAAACACAAATTTCATGATAACATGCTCATGGACGTCAATAAAGTGTAATACAAGTATGCGCACTGTGCTTTGCACGGTCAAGTAGTGTATATACCATATGATGATTAAAATCGTGGGCAAATACAAAGTGGGTAATTGTAATTATAATAATCCAGCATTAACAATGGTTCGTATTTCTCCAGACAATGTGCACAATGTCGAACGATCATGACCATCACATTGAATGAATTTCCAGACAAAGTCGATTTCAAACAATTACGGTTAGAGTCAACATGACATGGCCACTAAATTCTATGAATTTGTTATGGCATTACCGTAAACAATATCGCATCGGTTATATGCACCAATCGACAGCGCTATTTTGGAACATTTATTTTGGAAACATGTCATCAATATGCACAAACGTATCGTTTAATAGGTTTTACGAGTATCATTTAAAAAGAAGTTATACTGTTAGATAAAAAGTTAGTACTATATGTTCAGATAATGCATATATGTTTCACATTGTACAGTGACAGAACACAAATCATGTTACTTCACCAGGCGTTATCACATGACTAACAGCTTTTCGCATTGAAACATGTTTGCGAAGCAATCAGCACTATGCCAATTTACTAATCCTGTCTTATGTCAACGACTTATTGTAAATAACTGTGTGAATAGTATTTCTATTCTTGTCTTGCATCGTCTATTTAGGGTACGAATACTACGACAGAGCATACTATATGTTCATGCATATTTCAATGTTTACAATCTCATTCTAATATCGGTTGCATGCCCACACAACACAATGTATAGAAGTCTTCGTGACAGTGACAAATAACTGTATTATTTCTTAAACACACGAAACAGGCAATAAGTACTACTTTCAATACTCAGCTTGAATAAGGTTTCTTTTAACATCATTTACACAGTGCAAAGCAAATTCAAATTAACTCAGTGCAAAACAAATTTAAAATCAGCTGCATCAACGCGACAGCTCAGAGAATACAAACTAGTGATGCAGAAAATAAGAGTTGAATGTTTATAGGTACAGACCGTGCGAGGACTTCATGTACTGACATGAAAACTCAATAACAGAAACTTGTTTTGGGTCGCTTTGTTGCTGACCTTTCGTAGCATAATTTCAGAATCTCTTACATCGAATTAAACGCACGTAAAAACCGAACGAAGACATGAACAAGAAAGCACTCAGAGGGCGCAGACCTCCGCAAAGATATGTAACCAACTTTTGAAATGTCCTGTGGAAGGTTACCTCCGTTATCTCCTATTAATGAAGTATTAAAAGAAAAACCTCCTTGGTGGAGGTAAAAATGATAAAACTGGAAAACTTGATGCACTCAAAATGCTTCTTACCTACCTTGGCAACAGTTGGAGGTAAAAATGATAAAACTGGAAAACTTGATGCACTCAAAATGCTCCTTACCTACCTCGATACAGTTGGCGAATGATCACTAGTACGGTATCCGTACATCTCGAACTAGTCATTTACCAACACTTCCGCCAGGTTTAAATTGGGTTTGAATTAAAACAATGTTTCCGCTGGTTATTTTATTCAATCGAATGCATATTTACCACTTTCTTATGTCCAGTTTAACTGATAAATAAAAACTACACACGCCCTCACTCAACGCACCACGAAGTAGTAAAATCAATTAAACATGTTTGCATTGACATTCAGCTATTTGTTATTGCTTTAAATCCGTAGAAGCCGTCACCCACTTTTTTGCTGCAATAGGTAAATACACGAACTCATTGCTATACAAATACTGGTAATAAAACCATGATTGTAAATACTTGCTCAAATACTCGCGGAATAATTTACTCAGCTGTATACATTACTTTGTGTACATTCCTTGTATAGAAGATATGCATTTAAACAGTCAACTGTTGCTGATACTAAATACGCTAATAAACAGCGGAATAAGCTAATAAACGGTTGTGCGTTTTATAACAAGAAGCGAATAATCCTTGTACTATTATTTGACCAAAACAAGGCGCGTAGATGACAATACAGTGGGAACTCATAGCGTCTTTATCTCTTCCAGTTGTGGTTCAAACTGAAATTAGGTGTTTACTCATATCAAGATAAAACAAGCAATAATTTAAATTAAATGTAATAACCGAGCTGAATTCCCTTCATATGTACACCACAGCACATTATCTCCTCCAAGTTGCGGATTTGTAATGGTGAGCACCTAGAGTATGAATTTTGATACTGGAGAGATGTGAAAAGTAAAAATTTATTTCGATTTGTCCTTGGTTATAGTTATTAGGCGTTATAATTACGTCTACATGAACATTTGGTGGCTTCTTTTGAAAGTGGATTTTAAAAACGTCTATAGCATTATTAATTTAATATGTCGGTTATGTATTTAAAAGTTATTATTAGTTACACTGTTAGTAACTGAGGGTGTAAGGGATATACACCCTCAATGGCATCATACCATACTCGAGCGTACACTGTTAGTAACTGAGGGTGTATGGAATATACACCCTCAGTGGCATCATACCATACTCGAGCGTACACTGTTA